>OX596060.1:7500-32500 GCA_951394065.1 Venusia cambrica | reverse complement strand
AAAGCCGTGTCTCCATCAAACACTAGCACTACGTCGTCGGCAAACGCTTGGCAGTAGTCTCCCCGAGCCTCTAGTCCCTTCAGGAGCGGATCCAATAGGAGGTTCCACAGAGTGGGACCTCCAATGGACCCTTGAACACATCCTTTGGTTGTCGGCTTGACATACTCCTCACCAGCGTAACGGACTTGCACTTGCCGATTTCGCAGATAACTGTCCAATATCCTCCGTATGTTGATGGGACATCTCTCTTCTGCCAATCTCACTCTGATAGCCGGCCACCAGGCGCTATCGAAGGCCCCCTCTATGTCTAGTGATACCATGACTATGAGTTTTTTCTGTTCCAGCTTTCCGCGTATATGTTGTATCAGGACATAGAGGGAGTCCTCGGTGCTCTTTCGTGGCATGAAACCATACTGGTTTGGGCTCATTTTTGGCAGGATATGCCATTTCAGCCGACCTATGACCATTTTCTCCAGAATCTTCCCCAACACTGGCAACAGTCCGATTGGCCTGTAGGATTTTGGAGCAGTGTAATTGTCCTTTCCAGGCTTCCTTAGGGCTACAACCGTAGCAACTTTCCAAATATCCGGGAAGTGTCCTTTCTCCAGACATTTGTTTGCCAGTGCTAGGTAGATTTTCGGGTTTTGGATGATGGCATGTTTGCAGATGTCTGCTGTGAATTCGTCTGCTCCTGGGGCCTTTTTCGGATTAAAGCTGTTCACCGCGTTTATAAGCTCGTCCAAGATAAACGGAGGGTCATGGTCAACATCATGTTCCTGCTCGTTTACCTGGTCAGCGATACTCCTTATACGCTGGTGTTCTGCATCATCTTTTTCTGGTTGGTCCTCAGGAAAGAAAGTTTCTGCCAATAGCTTTGCAGACTCTTTTTTGCCAAGCACTTGGCCTTCCTTCATCAATGGCAAATCCTCCTGCCTTTTACTAGTCCTCCCTATGACACGGTATATTCCTTCCCAGAGGCCTTCTCTCTCCTGCTTCGTGCAAAACTCCTTCCAGCTGTTTATTTGTGCCCTCTTTGCTTGTTCTTCATATGTTTCTTTTGCTTTCAGGTACAGTGCGACGACTTTGGCTCTTCGGATCGGCGCTGCGCAGCGGATTCTTCGCCTCTTCGTGACCACCTCCTGTCTGAGTTTTGTGAGCTCATCGGACCACCACGGAAAGGTAAGTTTATCATTATTTTTCTTTTTTGGTATAGTTTTATTGCATGTATCTGTTATTATTTTTGTGTATGTTATCATTGTTTGTTCTAATTCTACTATATTATCTATTTTATCTATGTTTACTATTTTTATGTTATTTTCTTCTTGCAATTTTCCCAGTTTCTCATGAAACTGGGGCCAATCTGCTTTCCTACTATTATAAGTCCGTGTTGTGCGCTTTATTTCTACTCCCTTTGACCTTCTAAGTTTTATTTTAAAAGTGATGGTGTTGTGGTCCGAGCTCACAGCACCCTCATTTACCTTCCATTCTTCGACATAGGTCAACATTTGCGTCGAGCAGGCCGTGATGTCAACGAAGCTTTGGAGTGAGAGTTCTCCTCTTACCGTGTCAAAGGTTGGAGTATTGCCCTCGTTCAATATTTGAAGGTTCAGGTCCTCCAGGGTTCCTGCCAGATCGAGTCCTTTCTGTGTCGTTTTGTTGCTCCCCCACCATGGATTATGAGCGTTCGCGTCTCCCCCTACTAAAATATTTTTCACCCCGTTTCCAGCTTCCCGGTTTATCTTCTCCAGGTGCTCCAGGAAGGGTTTTAGGTCCTTGTGATCTGGCTCGAAGTAAAAAGACACCACCAGAATCTCCCATGCACTTGTACCAACCTTTATCACCACAATGTTGTTGGATGTCAAATTTGGGTACTGTGTGACATCAAGGTCTTTATCGAAGACAACTATTGCGGCTTTGTTGGTTTTGTCTCCTTCATTTGTGCACTGGAAGACTCTGGCTCCTGGATAGTCCCTCATTCTTCGGATGCTCCCCACGTACGGTTCCTGAACAAGCACAAGGGCCATTTTCTGCTCTACTGCATCTCTCATCATTTCTTGGGTTGCAAGTCTCTTCTTTTGGAGATTTGCCTGAGCTATGATGTAATCCCCCGTGCTGGTTTCCGTGCGTAGTGTACCCGGGATCACCTTAGCAATATGCTACAGTGGCGCGCGCTAAGGCCTCCCATTTCTTTCTCACCACGCATTCTTGACTGAATGCGTTGTGATCAGTCCTGGGCTGCCCAGCGCGCACACAGTTGCAGCATTGCGGTTCGTCCCTTGCGAGCCAGTTTGCGCAATCTACCCTCATGTGAGGACCCCCACAGTGACTGCATTTTTCGATAGTCCCCTTGCAGTGTCGCTTTAGCCCAGACATAACGAACACTGCACCAGTGGGGACTGATCTGCCACGTGTATTTTCTGGAGGTCGATTCTGAGAGTCTCAGCATCTACCATCCGTCTCCAGACTTTAGGGGACACTCGCATTACTACGTGGCTAACGTGTGGGTTCCTTGCTTGTTTCCTATATGCTATTTCCATCTTCTTGTCTTTGCTCTCTAGGTCTTTTAGGATACCTGCGTTTTGATTTTTGATAGCCTCAAGAATGTCTTCATTTGTGTTAAAGAGTAGGACGTCTTTTAGGATCACCAGGGGGTTTTTATTTTGGACTTCCTGAACTACTAGATGGTCCTCTGCTGTTTTTAGTCTTTCTTTAACCCTTTCTCTCTCTTCCCTGGTTCTACATCCAAGTATCACTTTCCTATCCTTTCCTTTTCTAATTTTCTCCACACTAACCCATCCTTCCTTTGCGTTTACAGCTTCCCTAATTCTTTTCAGCACTTCTTCTCCGGTTTCTTCGTCATCTTTTGCAGTGACTACAACAGAGTGCAGAGCAGTTTGGTCGTTCGTTTTTCTCTTTGCCGGTCCAGCTGTGACATTTGCGTACGATATTTTCTCTAGGGTTTCTTTTTGTTTCTCCATCGTTTCTTGTATGTTTTCCATCTTTCTGCTGTTCTCGTTTATTACTTTACATTGTTCTTCTATTTGTCTTTTCAGTTCGTACAGAGCCTTTGTATTTTCTTTTTGGTCCGTTTCTTCTTCTCCTCTTTTAGTTTTCCTTTGAATGTTCCCTAAAACAGATGTTCTGAGGTCTGCTTCTGCTGCTAGTAGGATCATCCTGTCAGTTAGGTTGGCTATCTCGCTTTTAATTACATAGCTGACACTCTTTGCTTTCTCTAACTGCTTTCCTATCTTTGTTGCACAGTCTTTAGCTTCTTTCACTCTGTATTCAGGATATTCTATTATCTCTTCTTGTGTCTCTTCTTCTTTGTCCTTCTTTGGTCGTTTTTCTTTCTCCTGTTCTTGTTCTTGTTGGTTTGTCTGCGTCTCTATGTCTGTGTATTTCTTTTCTCCTGCTTCTTTCTGTTTGTTCTCTATACTCCGTTGTTTTTCCTTTTTAAGTTCCATCTCCGACTTTTCTATTAGGTGGTACATTCTGATGACCGTTTCTGTTATACCACTTTTTAGGTCTGTTCGTAGGTTCTTGGTTTCTCCCATGAAACCCAAGACTTTTTTCCTACAGGCATCAGCCTCCGCAACCCTGTTTGGATACTTGTCCTTTTTATCATCAGGACTTTTCACTGGTTCTACTAGATTTTTGGTTACTTTTTTGGGGGCTTTGGCTGGTTTTAAGGTGGTAGGATTTCTAGGCGGCGAGAGCTGCTTCTGACTTAGCAACTCAGTCAGTTGTTTTGGCCGTGGAGGGGGATACGACAACGTGAGCCTAGCTGAAGTTGTCGGTTTTTGTGGAGATGAGGGTTGGGACGTGCTTTCCGCCAGCTCCAGCCTTTCAATACTCCTTCTGACTTTCGACGGGGTCTTTGTCAGGTCGGTGAGGTCGTAAGTTTGGTTCCCTGATCTTGTGGAACCATCGCGCTCTTTTTCAGCTGAAGCGGGAGGTGTGCCTGCCCCCTTCCCTTCTGTAGTTTTTATGGGAGTGCGGAACATACCGACGGTCAAATAGTATTAGGTCAAGTAAATTTGTATAAGTTGTAAAAAGGTATATGTAAATAGAATTTAACTTATAATCTAAACACGAGATATTATGAAATGTTGCAGTAGTGCAGGTTTAGGACTCTACAAAGAGTCAGTCTTCCCGTACTTGATGATAGAGTACGACTCTACCTAAAAAAATTTTAGACTCTACGTAGAGTCGGTCCTATATTTTTATTCAATAGAGCTTTTGAAGCACCGTACGTCAGTGAAAATCGCCTTGAGATCGGCCTAGTGGTTTCAAAAATATGGAACTTTGAATATTTTCAAGATGGCGACTAAAATGGCCGCTTAAATGTTAAAAAGCCTGCCCACACGTCAAATTTTGACGTAGAATCTTGGTGTAAGGGGTTTTTGTAATGGCGCTGATGAGCTCTACCCTTTCCAGTTCTCAAATTTGAGATTTGAGAGTCGACTCTAGATAGAGAAAGTCTTATCAAAATATGGCGGAGATTGCCCCGCCGTCACCAATGCTGAAAACCCCACTCGAATACCGTGAAAATTGGCCGAGTTATGTCAGATATAAACAAAACAAGATGGCTGCCAATATGGCCGCCGGGATGTTTGAAAGCCCGTCCACACGTCAGTTTTAAACCTAGAACCCTAGTGTCAAGGGTCTTCGTACTGGCGCTGATGAGCTCTACCGTTTTCCGTTGGCAAAACGGAGTTTCGAAAATTGACTCTAGGTAGAGAGGGTCTTATTGAATTACAGTAGAGTTTGTCTCGCCGTCACCAATACCGAAAACCCCACACAGATACGATTAAAAACCACTGAGCTATGTCAAGTATAAACTATTCAAGATGGCGCCCAAAATGGCCGCCAAAGTCTATTTTTCACAGTTTCTGCTCCAACCCACCCGAGTTTGGGCTCAAATGATAGGTATTTTTTTCACAATTTCCGTTTTGTTGTTACTTTTGGAAAATAATGCCCCCTGGGTAAGTTAGAGCGCGAAACAACAAAAAATTTTCTAAATTTAATGTAAAAAATCCAATATTAGCGCAGAAAATTTGAAAATATTAAAAAATAGAGTTATCTACTTTATTTTATCGAGAACACCAAAATGTTAAGTCCTAAGACCCTTGTAAGGGGTTGCACGTGTGAGCTCAAAAACTTCAAAATTTGATTTCTCAAAAACTAGCTGATAAATAAATACTCAAAAAATAGTCAAAGATAGAGAATCTGAATGCTTACAGTATATGATTTTAAAAACAATAGGTAAACGATTTAATTTGGAAGTTATGAAATTTTGAAAATAACAAAAATTTGTAAATTTAATAACTTCTTCAAAACTTAACTTTAAGAAGAACTAGAAGTGCCTCCGGGGTCTTCGCAGCAATCCTCACGCGATGCAGCAAGCAAATCTTTTCCAGCTGTTCTGGATCTGGTACCTCGTGGCCACGTGGCTTTTGTTTTTTTGCTGATTTCTCGGCAGGTGTAAGCGAGAAAAATCGACGCGATGTGTCGCCGCAAAGGTCTTCTGAAGGCCTTTCAGAAGGCACTAAAAAAGATATGTGTCGTCGCTGCAGATCTTGAGTAATTTGACTTTGAAGTTTTTTAATGTTTGCAATTTTCACTTTTTTTGTCACAATTTGCTGAAACTTTCACTTATCGCAACACGAAAACCACTGTCGTGTGCGCCTTCACAGCGCGCTTCCAAAAAGGTATCACAAGGTGTTAAATCACTGAATAAACCAATTTTCGGGAATTTTTAAGCGCGGAAGGACTTAGAATTGTGGCCGCTCTCGGGTGCGGGGAGAGCGCGACTGGGTAGGTTAGGTTAGGTTAGGTTAGGTTAGGTTAGGTTAGGTTAGGTTAGGTTAGGTTAGGTTAGGTTAGGTTAGGTTAGGTTAGGTTAGGTTAGGTTAGGTTAGGTTAGGTTAGGTTAGGTTAGGTTAGGTTAGGTTAGGTTAGGTTAGGTTAGGTTAGGTTAGGTTAGGTTAGGTTAGGTTAGGTTAGGTTAGGTTAGGTTAGGTTAGGTTAGGTTAGGTTAGGTTAGGTTAGGTTAGGTTAGGTTAGGTTAGGTTAGGTTAGGTTAGGTTAGGTTAGGTTAGGTTAGGTTAGGTTAGGTTAGGTTAGGTTAGGTTAGGTTAGGTTAGGTTAGGTTAGGTTAGGTTAGGTTAGGTTAGGTTAGGTTAGGTTAGGTTAGGTTAGGTTAGGTTAGGTTAGGTTAGGTTAGGTTAGGTTAGGTTAGGTTAGGTTAGGTTAGGTTAGGTTAGGTTAGGTTAGGTTAGGTTAGGTTAGGTTAGGTTAGGTTAGGTTAGGTTAGGTTAGGTTAGGTTAGGTTAGGTTAGGTTAGGTTAGGTTAGGTTAGGTTAGGTTAGGTTAGGTTAGGTTAGGTTAGGTTAGGTTAGGTTAGGTTAGGTTAGGTTAGGTTAGGTTAGGTTAGGTTAGGTTAGGTTAGGTTAGGTTAGGTTAGGTTAGGTTAGGTTAGGTTAGGTTAGGTTAGGTTAGGTTAGGTTAGGTTAGGTTAGGTTAGGTTAGGTTAGGTTAGGTTAGGTTAGGTTAGGTTAGGTTAGGTTAGGTTAGGTTAGGTTAGGTTAGGTTAGGTTAGGTTAGGTTAGGTTAGGTTAGGTTAGGTTAGGTTAGGTTAGGTTAGGTTAGGTTAGGTTAGGTTAGGTTAGGTTAGGTTAGGTTAGGTTAGGTTAGGTTAGGTTAGGTTAGGTTAGGTTAGGTTAGGTTAGGTTAGGTTAGGTTAGGTTAGGTTAGGTTAGGTTAGGTTAGGTTAGGTTAGGTTAGGTTAGGTTAGGTTAGGTTAGGTTAGGTTAGGTTAGGTTAGGTTAGGTTAGGTTAGGTTAGGTTAGGTTAGGTTAGGTTAGGTTAGGTTAGGTTAGGTTAGGTTAGGTTAGGTTAGGTTAGGTTAGGTTAGGTTAGGTTAGGTTAGGTTAGGTTAGGTTAGGTTAGGTTAGGTTAGGTTAGGTTAGGTTAGGTTAGGTTAGGTTAGGTTAGGTTAGGTTAGGTTAGGTTAGGTTAGGTTAGGTTAGGTTAGGTTAGGTTAGGTTAGGTTAGGTTAGGTTAGGTTAGGTTAGGTTAGGTTAGGTTAGGTTAGGTTAGGTTAGGTTAGGTTTTTTTTTTTTTTTTTTTTTTTTTTTTTCCCGGCATCAATAATCCGGGCGTCGGCGAACCTCTGACGTGGCATGACAGAGTCGTTTTTATCTCTTTTTTTTTTTTTTATTTGATTTTACTTATATCTATTGTTCTTTACTTAAGTACTATGCTTAAGAGGAGGGTGCTTTACAAGTCTGGGAGGCAAATTTTTCGTTTTTCTGACTGAGCAGAGTTGCAGCCCGAAAACTCTTCAACTTTTTCGGACTTCAATCTACTTGTCTTACAAATTTTCTTATCAATAATTACAACTTATTTCTAGATCATTACATTAACGTTTAGGTGTTTTACTTACTATTTAACATTATATTTTACAAAGTAGTATCTTAATCTATTCTATTTACTTACATATTTTCCCATATGAATGAAGTATATATATTAAAATATATATTCTTCATATATTTAAAATCTACATGTTTATCATCTAACTTAGTATTTTATTACTACAATATACATTAGTTTAGGATACAGTATACATATTTAAGCTATATATATATACATAACATTTTTATCAATTTTTATTTCTAGCTATCACCTTATTTGCTATCATTTTGCAATATGCTAAGAACTTATGTCTATTTGTTTTATCTGTAATGAGCAGATTTGCGTTCTGGGTTATCAAGGTAATTCCCAGTTCCTGTTCCACTTCGTATCTCATTTTACCGTACACTGGACATTCAAACAATATATGCGCGACCGTTTCGTTCCTACCGGGCTCACAGAGACACGATGGGTTATCCTTACACTTGAAACGTGCCAAGTATTCGGAAAACCCACCGTGTCCCGTCATTATTTGCGTAAGAACGTCTGTTGGCGCAACCTGTCTAACAGTTTTGTAGGCTTCGACGGCATCTGGGAAAAACATTTTTGTTGTTGACGCTGTTTCACTATTTGTGTACCTATCATTCCACATTTTAAGCGTACCTAGCCGGATTTGCCGTTTTGCGTAGGAGACTGGACATAGTTCATAGTCGGGTTTGGTTTTGGTTTTAAGGGCTGCGTCTTTTGCCAGTTTGTCGGCTCTCTCATTACCCTCTAGACCCGCATGAGCTTTTATCCAGTATAAAAATACCTTTTTACACTGGTCTTTGATTGCCCGCAGGTTTTCTCTGATTTCGAGGGTAAGAGGATGTTTGGAAGCATTGTTGGTTATTGCTTCCAGCGATGATCGTGAGTCACTGTAGACTCCGTAAGTCGTCTCTTTGCTCTTAAGAATTTCCCTCGTGGCCTTGCATATGGCCAGTAATTCAGCCTGGTAGACGGTGCAGTAGGACGACAGTTTCAATTTATGGGTCTTGGTCTCGGTTAGACCGTTCCATACGGATAGTGCGGCTCCGACCTTGCCCTCAATTTTACTGCCGTCTGTGAACATTCTGACTGCGTGACCGCTATGAATGTCCACCTGCTCTTGGTCTTCCAGGCATACGAATTCCAGGCACATATGTTCAGCCGGGTGAGGAAAATCAGCAAACATCGCCATCTTTTCCAACTCCCTGTCTCCCAGTGCTAGCCGGGGGACTCCTCTCTTTGCCTCATACAGGGCGGCTGCCTCCTGTATTCTGAGGTCGAGAGGCAGGATTCCGGCCAACACCAGTGCGGAGTTAAGAGAGACGGTCCGGTAGGCTTTACACAGCTTCTGGGCGAAACCTCGTTGGACTGCGTTAAGGTGTTTCTGCATGCCCAGTTTTTGTGTTGCAGGTGCCCAGACACTAGCCGCGTAAAGGATTATAGGCTCCACTGCGGCAGTGTATATGCTGCGTATTACCTCCCGGTTTAGACCCCAGCTGACCCTGGCGGCTCTGGATAGCTGTTTGTAAACGTTCAATGCCTTCTTGCAAACGTTTGCTGCATGGCTATTGAACGTGAGCTTGTGGTCTATTGTGAGCCCCAGGATCTTGATCTCTTCCGACATGCAAATGTCGATCCCGCCCATGGTCAGGCGTGGTGTGTCGTACTTCATCTTCCTAGTGATAACCATTGCATTGGTTTTGTGAGGAGCGAACTTCAATTTGTTTCTGACACCCCACTCCTGAACATGGGCAAGAGCGGCATTCGCTTGTCGCTCCACTTCCAACGCTGTGTCACCGTCAAACACCAAGATGACGTCGTCGGCGAAGGCCTGGCAATAGTCCCCCCTTCGTTCCAATCCCACCAACAATGGATTTAAAAGCAAATTCCATAGGATTGGACCTCCGATGGACCCTTGGACGCAGCCCTTGGTTGTTTGCCTCGTAACTTCTTCGCCCGCATACCTAACCCTCACCCTCCTATGTCTAAGGTAACTGTCCAGAAGCCTCCTGATATTCAGAGGACACTTTTCCTCCGCCAACCTGATCCTAATGGCGGGCCACCATGCACTGTCAAAGGCACCCTCTATGTCCAACGAAACGAGTGTTACGAGTTTTTTACCGTTCAATTTGTCACGTATGTGTTGTGTTAGAACATAGAGGGCGTCTTCTGTGCTCCTTTGCGGCATGAACCCGTATTGGCGGGTGCTCATGTTTGGGAGAATGTGGAATTTCAACCTGTTTACTATCATTTTTTCCATTATTTTACCCATCACTGGCAACAACCCTATCGGCCTATAGGACTTCGCTTCCGTGTACCTATCCTTTCCAGGTTTGCGAAGTACCACCACGGTCGCCTCCTTCCAGATGTTCGGAAAGTGCCCTTGTTCCAGGCATTTGTTTGCCAGTGATAGGTAAAATCCTGGGTCAGCCGCAATTACGTGCTTACAAATATCCGCAGTAAGACCGTCAGAACCTGGAGCTTTTTTGGGGTTAAAATTGTCAACCGCGATTTTAACCTCTTCAGGGGTAAATGGTGGGTCATGCCTTTCATCATGCTCCCAACCATTTACTTGGTCGGCTTCTCTCCTGACTCGCTGGTGATCCCCATTATCACTATCCACTTTGTCTTCCGGGTAAAAAGTTTCCGCGAGCATCTCCGCGGATTCTCTCGGGCTTAAAACTTTTCCCTCCTTGATCAGAGGCAGGTCCTCCTGTCTTCTGGTTGTCCTTCCAATCACTCGATAAATACCTTCCCACATTCCTTCCCTATCCTGTTTTTCGCAAAACCCTTTCCAGCTTTCTGTTTTCGCTTTTTGGACTTCACTCTCATATCTTTCTTTTGCTTGCAGGTACTCGCTGACGACTTTCGCTCGACGGACCGGTGCTGCGCATCTAACTCTACGCTTCATGGTGGTGACTACTTTCTTCTGCTGAGCAAGTTCTTCGGACCACCACGGCAAGGTAAGTACTTCATTTGTTTTCTTTTTAGGTATGGTTTCTACGCATGTTTTTGATATTGTGTTGATGTATTTTTCTACTATATGCTCTAATTCTACATTATTTTCTATTTTATCTATTTCTGTTGAGTTTATGTTATTTTCTAGTTTTAATTGGGCCAGTTTCTCATGAAACTGGCTCCAATTAGCTTTTTTTGTGTTATAAAGTCTGGTTGTTCTATTTATACTTGTTCCTTTTGCTTTTTTTAGGTTAATTATAAAAGTAATGCCGTTGTGGTCCGAGCTTGTCATATCGTCTCTGACCTTCCAGTCCTCCACCAGATCTAGCATGTCCACAGAGCAGGCCGTTATGTCGACATAGCTGGTATAAGTTTTCCCTCCCCTGATGGTGTCAAATGTGGGAGTATCTCCGTTGTTGAGCACCTGCAGGCTCATTTCCTCGAGTGCTCCAGACATCTCCTCTCCTCTGCAATCTACCTTTTGGCTACCCCACCAAATACTCTTGGCGTTAGAGTCTCCTCCCATGATGAGCCTCCTAGGTCCAAGTGTTTCCTCTACTTTCTTGAGCTGCTCCAGGTATGGCTGTATGGGTTGGTCTGGCTCGAAGTAAAAGGAGACTACGGTTATCTCCCATGCACCAGTCCGAATCTTCACCACAACGATGTTGTTCGTGGTGAATTCCGGGCACTGTATAACATCCATGTCATGGTCAAAGACGACTACTGCTGCTTTTACAGTCCCTTCTCCTTGACTGGTGTTCTGGAAGACTCTCGATCCTCTGTAGTCCTTCATCCTCCTGGCTCCACCCACATATGGCTCCTGCAGCAGCGCAAAGGCCATTTTGTTTTTAGATGCCTCTATAAACAACTCGTTAGTTGCTAGGTCTTTCCTCTGGAGATTTGCTTGGACTACTAGGTACGGTTTTTCTTTGGCTGGGATGTTAGTGGTTGCCGCTCTATCGCTAGGGTCGCCCTTAACAATAGGCTATGGTAGCTCGGGCCAGCGCATCCCACTTCCTTCTTATTGGGCACTCTTGGGAGAAGGCATTATGCTCTGCCGTGTCGAGTCTAGCGTGTCTGCAATTGCAGCAAGTCGGGGCTACTCCGGCAATCCAATCCGGGCATTCGGCCTTCAAGTGTGGCCCTCCACAGTGGCTACACTTTTCGACTGTGGCTTTACAGTGTCTTCTGCCGTGCCCATAGCCCAAACACAACGAGCACTGCACGAGCGGTGACTGATCTGCCACTCTTACTCTCTGCAGGTCAATATGGACGTCTCCTGCATCCAACATCCGGTTCCACACTTTGGGGGAGACTCTTATGACTATGTGGCATGTGTGCGGGTTCCTTGTTCGCTTTCTATAGCATATTTCCAACCTGTCGTCCTCTTTGTTGAGGTCTTTAAACATGCTTCCGTTCTGGTTCCTTAAGGCGTTCAAGACGTCTTCGTCTCTGTTATACTGCAGAACGTCCTTAAGGATCAGAAGAGGGTTTTTGTTTTTGACCTCCTCAACGTTGAGGTACGATTCCACTTTCTTTAGCCTTTCCTTTACCTTCTGCCTTTCTTCCATAGTCCTACAGCCAACAATAACCTTCCTATCCTTTGCCTTTCTCACCCTGTCGACTTTGATTCCTCCTTCTTTCGCATTCATTGCCTCTCTGATCCTATTCAGCACTTCTTCCCCCGTCTCATTTTCATTTTTGGAGGAAACCACTACGGAGTGCAGTGCAGCCTGTTCACAGGGCTGCCTCCTAGTTTGACCAACTGCTGTTATACTGGCGTACGTGGTCTTCTCCATAATCTGCTTCTGTTTTTCCATAGCTTCTTTCAGATTTTCCATCCTATCATTATTTTCCCTTAACAGTTTGCTGTGTTCTTCGATTTTCTTCTTTAGATCCTCATGTTCACTTTCTTTTTCTTGGACCTTTTCTAACTCTACCTCTTTCTCCAGCTCCTTATTTAGCGGTTTTTTACGGGCATTTTCAGCTTCCGCTTCCTTCACCAACTCGTATAGCCGTTCCACGGCTTGAGTGACCTCATTTTTGATGATGGTCCGAAGATTCCTTGAGTCGCTCAGATGCTGTTTCGCCTTACCAAGCCAAGCCTTTGCTTCCGACGTTCTACTCGCATACTTCTTCTTTTCCACTTTTGGAGGACTCCCCGCAGCTTCCACTGATAGTCTGCGAGATCCATCTTGTGAGAGCAAGGTCTTTTGCTTTGGTTTGGGAGGTGCTATAGAGGCGGTCCTTTTTGGTGGAGTCGGAGTCTTAGTTGGTTGCGACTCTGGCTTTCCTGTCTCCCACTCTCCTATACTACGCCTCACGTTCGATGATTGTGTCTCCGATCCCTTCTGGGAAGGTCCTGCCTGCTCATTCTGAACTGGAGATTTTTGGGAGTCAGTGTCCAGATCAATGCTGCTAGCTTTTTTCACGGGTGTGCGCATTCCAAACATTTTGTTTGCTTGCGTCAGCGGAACGTCCAACGCCAATATTGTTGTAGTTGTCAGTATATAAAATTAGTAAATTAAATGTAAAAGGTTTGTAAAAGTTGTATAATTAGATTTTATATAATATTTTTATGTATATAAGTCAACTATCCTATTATTGTGTACTGTTTATCTTATTTATCCTTGTATTATTAATATTTATTACTTAATCTAATGTTTTTGCTTTTTGTTTCAGATGCCGCATCCAGCTCCGACCAACGCGCGCTATGCTGGTAGACGTGAGCAAGTGTATATTTGGCGATAGGTATGTAGATTTAAGTGCTCTATGTAGAGTTCTGGACTCTACCTAGGTGAATACTATACTTGCGCTAGTCTAATCTAGGCTGGTACGGGTTAAGTCACAAAGAAAAATGGGACAAAACTGCTAAAAAATGTTTTTTCCGCTCTACCTAGAGTCGGTCTTACTACGCTAGCCAAGAGGCAATGATGTTATGCTATATGCAAAAAATCCGTCAAGATACGAGCTTTGGTTCATGAGATACGAAGCTTAACAGTTTTACAAGATGGCGAAACAATATGGCCGCCAATTCGACTCTACCTAGAGTCCGTCCTAGAGTCTATAGTGGCAATATACTGCCGACTGTTCAAATAAGCCGCGTCAAAAAGAGCTTTGGTACAGAAGGACACGAAGTACAATGTGCAAAAAATTTTATGACTCTATGTAGAGTTTTTTGTAGTCAATGAACCTAAAGCTAATTTTCTTAAAACTAACACAAAAATTCGCGTCCAATTTGGAGCATCCGTTCTCAAGTTACAAATTTTTTAAGTTCAGGGGGTGGGGGGGTAGTGATTTTTTGGGGGGGTAATATGAAGCTATAGATTAACAAAATTGTTGTGTATCTAACGTAGTTAGATACTCAAACTGACCTTAAAATTTCGAAATTCCTAGTAGTTTCTGAGATACAAGCCTTTTTTTGAAAATTGCAGTTGACCTACATTCAGTAAATTAAATATCTAAGAAATTTTTTGATCAAACCTGACTAAAATTTTTAACTAAATAATCTACGCCTAAAGAGCTACAAACTAGGCTAATAAAAACTATAGGTAATCGCTGCAGATTTTGAGATAAAGATTTTTAAAATAATTGTCGAACTGCACAAAAAACAAAAGTCCTTGCCCTGAAGGAGCCACTTAACTTTTTGAAAATCTGAAGGTGCCTCCTGATTCCTCTCGATGCCCCGCTGCCGATGCTGATGTCAAATTTGTGCGCGCGGCTCCGGATCGGTGACCTCGTGGCCACGTGGTACTTGTTTTTTTTGCCGATATCTCAGCGATCCTTCGCGAGAAGAATCGGCAAAAGGTGTCAACTTGTAGGTCTTCTGAGGGCCCTTTAGGGGGCACCAAAAAAATATATGTGTTGTCGCTGCCGATCCCGAGAAATTTCACTCTTTGTTTTTGAGAATCACTTTTTTGCTTATAACTTTTCGTTCACTTGTGTGGGCACTGTGCGCTTAGCACCAATGTGTGCGTCTTGTGCGCCCGCGTATTTTGATATATCGCAAGGGTACTTTTTCGTGATTTTTCTATTTTTCGCGAATTTTTCGAGCGTGGAGTGGCCTTAAATCGTGGCGCTCTCGACTGCGGATCGAGGCAGACTGGGGTTAGGTTAGGTTAGGTTAGGTTAGGTTAGGTTAGGTTAGGTTAGGTTAGGTTAGGTTAGGTTAGGTTAGGTTAGGTTAGGTTAGGTTAGGTTAGGTTAGGTTAGGTTAGGTTAGGTTAGGTTAGGTTAGGTTAGGTTAGGTTAGGTTAGGTTAGGTTAGGTTAGGTTAGGTTAGGTTAGGTTAGGTTAGGTTAGGTTAGGTTAGGTTAGGTTAGGTTAGGTTAGGTTAGGTTAGGTTAGGTTAGGTTAGGTTAGGTTAGGTTAGGTTAGGTTAGGTTAGGTTAGGTTAGGTTAGGTTAGGTTAGGTTAGGTTAGGTTAGGTTAGGTTAGGTTAGGTTAGGTTAGGTTAGGTTAGGTTAGGTTAGGTTAGGTTAGGTTAGGTTAGGTTAGGTTAGGTTAGGTTAGGTTAGGTTAGGTTAGGTTAGGTTAGGTTAGGTTAGGTTAGGTTAGGTTAGGTTAGGTTAGGTTAGGTTAGGTTAGGTTAGGTTAGGTTAGGTTAGGTTAGGTTTTTTTTTTTTTTTTTTTTTTTTTTTTCCTGTCCGGGCGCAGTGGCCCGGCCCGCGAGCTAATTCCCTCAGACATTATCTGAGTCTTTATTTTTTCTTATTATATTAGGGAAGGGTACATGGGTATTTATTTTATTTCGAGCTTCTTATGCTAATAATCTCTCCTTTCTGTTTACAGGCTTATTACAATTTTAAGTTTTCTTAGTATCTATCATAAGTTATCCTCTATTATGTTGTTTTTCTTTCTATCTACCTTACATTTACTTTAGTATACTATTGTCAAACCTTGTTCTATATCGCTATTTTTAACTTAAGTTTTTGTTATTTTGCTGTGTTTTCCATATATACACTTATATATGTTCAGCAATTATTATACATCTATGTTTCTTTAATCTACATTATTACTAGGTATTAACATTATTACATAGGTATACTCTTGTAGTCTTTTACAAGATTTGTAGTCTTTTTGTTTTTACATTTTTCTAATATCGTTGACAAACTTATTTTTAGTCACTATTTCCTACTGTTATGTTATTATATTGCTATTTTCCATATATACAATTATATATGTATAGCAATGGTTACACATCTTTATTCCTTATTACTACCTTATCTGCTACTTTTACACAATATTCTAAAAATCTATTTCTAATGTTCTTACTTCTGATACATTCATGCGCGGTTTCTTTACAAATTACAGTATCTATGTATTGCTCGGCCTCAAATCTCTCCTTAGCAAATACTGGGCATTCATACAGTATATGCATGATGCCTTCTGGTTTGGACGGTTCGCAGATACATGATGGATCCTCCTTACACTTGAAACGATTCAAGTATTCGGAGAATCCACCATGACCCGTCAACACTTGCGTTAAAAGACCCGCTGGCTTGATTTTCCTAACCAATCTGTATGCTTCAATAGCGTCGGGGAAGAAGGTTTTGGTTATGGTCGCTGTTTCACCTGCCTTATACCTATTGTTCCATTCCCTAAGGGTTTCTTGCCTAAGTTCCTTTTTTACGTAGGATGTCGGGCAAAGGTCATATTCCGGTATGGTCTTACTTTTAAGGGCTGCATCCTTTGCCAGTTCGTCTGCTCTCTCATTGCCTTCTAGACCCGCGTGTGCTCTAATCCAAAATAAAGACACAGCTTTACCTTGTTCTTTGCACTCCCTCAAGTTTTGGCGTGTTTCCACTGCGAGTGGGTGCAAAGACGTCTGATTTGTCACAGTTTCTAGAGACGATCTAGAGTCACTGTATACACCAAACGTGGTCTCTCGGCGCTTCAGGATTTCCCGTGTAGCTTTACATATGGCCGACAATTCGGCCTGGTAGACGGTGCAGTAGGACGGCAGCTTCAATTTATGGGTTTTGATCTCGACTGCATTATTCCATACGGATAATGCAGCTCCGACCTTGCCCTCAATCTTGCTGCCGTCCGTGAACATTCGGACTGCGTAATCGCTGTGAATGTTCACCTGCTCTTGGTCTTCCAGGCTTGTGAATTCCAGGCTCATATGTTCAGCAGGGTGTGGTTGGGCAGTGAAAGCAGACTTTTTCTCCATCTCTCTTCCTCCTAGTGTCGGTCGGGGGACTCCTCTCTTTGCCTCATACAGGGCGGCTGCCTCCTGTATCCTGAGGTCGAGAGGCAGGATTCCGGCCAACACTAGTGCCGAGTTTAGAGAGACAGTCCGATACGCCTTGCACAGTTTCTGTGCAAAGCCACGTTGAACAGTATTAAGTTGCTTCCTCACGCCCAACTTCCTTACCGCCGGTACCCAAGCGCTTGCTGCATACATGACGACTGGCTCAACGACTGCTACGTAGATTGTGCGGATTACCTCCGGGTGAAGGCCCCAACTGATCCTGGCGGCTCTAGACAACTGCTTGTAAATGTTCAAGGCCTTTTTACAGGCGTTTGTCGCGTGTTTATTGAACGTAAGCTTGTTGTCTATCGTGAGCCCCAGGATTTTCACCTCCTCCGACATTGCAATGCCGGTCCCGCCCATGCTCAGGCGTGGTGTGTCATGTTTAAGTTTCCGAGTTATCACCATCGCGTTTGTTTTGTGTGGTGCGAATTTCAGTTTGTTCATGACACCCCACTCCTGAACATACGCAAGAGCGGCATTGCCTTTCCGCTCTACCTCTAGTGCCGTTTCCTCCGCAAATACCAGGACGATGTCGTCGGCGAAGGCTTGGCAGTAGTGTCCCTGGTGTTCTAGGTCGTTTAGCAGCGGGTCGAGAAGAATGTTCCATAAGATTGGACCTCCTATGGACCCTTGGACGCAGCCCTTAGTCGTTCGTCTGACTACCTCTTCACCCGCGTACCTGACCGACACTCTCCTATCGCTAAGGTAACTATCTATAAGTGTTCTAATATTTATGGGACATTTAAGCTCCGCCAGTCGGATCCTGATTGCTGGCCACCATGCACTGTCGAAGGCGCCCTCTATATCCAGCGATACAAGTGTGACAAGTTTCTTTTGTTCCAGCTTACCGCGTATGTGCTGTACGAGGGTATAGAGGGCGTCTTCCGTGCTCCTCTGGGGCATGAATCCGTACTGGCGGGTGTTTAGTTTTGGGAGGATGTGCCATTTAATTCTATTGATGACCATTTTTTCCAAGATTTTGCCCATCACTGGCAACAGTCCTATCGGCCTATACGATTTGGCCTCCGTGTAGTTCTCCCTCCCCGGTTTTCGGAGTACTACAACGGTAGCCTCTTTCCAGATCGTTGGGAAGTGACCTTGCTCTAAGCATTTGTTTGCCAGTGATAGGTAGAGTCCCGGGTCCTGTAAAATTGTGTGTTTGCAGATATCCGCTGTAAAGCCATCGGATCCGGGAGCTTTCTTGGGGTTAAAGCCATTTGTTGCTGCTTTGACTTCATTGAGTGTAAATGGGGGATCATGAACTTCAGCATGCTTCCCGGCATTTACTTGGTCAGCCGCCTTTCTAATTGACCGATGATCTTCGTTATCATCCTCCTTAATGTCCTCGGGGTAGAATTTTTTGGCCAGCATTTCCGCAGATTTTTTAGGGTCTAGCATTTTGCCGTTTTCGATCAGGGGCAGATCTTCCTGCCTCTTGGTTGTCCTTTTGATCACTCGGTATATGCTGTCCCACATACTCTCCCTGTCTTGTTTTGCACAAAACTCCTTCCAGCTTTGGACTTGTGCCATTTTAACCTTTTGTTCATAATTTTGTTTTATTTGCAGGTACTCTTCGACGACCATCTCCCTCCGGATCGGCGCAGCACAGTGGACTCTTCGTTTTCTCCGGGCGACCTCCTTCTTCAGCAGAGCGAGTTCTTCCGACCACCACGGTAAGTTTATTTGTTCGTTTGTTTGAATTTTTGGAATACTATTTTTGCATGCTTCTACTATTATGTTTATGTACTGTTCTATTTTATTTTCTAATTCTATTTTACTATTTACTTTATCTATTTCGTTTTTAGTTATGTTATGTTCTTCTTGTAATTGTCCCAGTTTCTCATGAAACTGGGGCCAATTAGCTTTTTTGGTATTGTAAACTCTAGTGGATCTGTTTATCGCTATGCCTTTTGCTTTTAATAATCTAACGTTAAAGAGAATTGTGTTGTGGTCGGAGCTCGTCATGCCTTCGTCTACCCTCCAGTCTTCGACTATGCCTAGCAGGTTCGTTGTGCAGGCTGTGATGTCTACATGACTAGAGTAGGTCCTGTTTCCTCTCACTGTGGCGAACGTCGGGGTGTCTCCTTCGTTAAGTACCTGCAAATCCAGTTCTTCTAAGGTTCCGGCCAGTTCTTCCCCTCTATCGTCTATCTTATTACTGCCCCACCAGGTGCTTTTGGCGTTTGCATCGCCTCCTATGATAATTCTTGTTACACCTACTTTTCGAGCTATCTTCTTGATGTTTTCTAGGTACTGCTGGATTGGTTCTGTTGGTTCGAAGTAGTAGGATACTACGGCTATCTCCCAGGCTTTTGTGCGCAGCTTTACTACTGCAATGTTGGTAGTCGTGAGTTCGGGACATTGGATGACGTCGATGTCTTTGTCATATACCGCTATTGCAGCTTTGACTACTTTGTCACCTTTATTTGTGCACTGGAAGATTCTTGCGCCTCTGTAGTATTTCATCTCCCCAACAGCTCCAATGTACGGCTCTTGAATCAGCGCGAAGGCCATCCTTCTCTTGCTTGCTTCGAGCATCAGCTCTTGCGTTGCTAACTCGGATCTTTGCAGATTCGCTTGAGCTGCTAGGTATGGCTTCTCGCTGTCTTCTGTAGGTGTAACGCCCGTGACCACTTTAGCAGTATGCTATTTTTGCGCGCGCCAGGGCCTCCCACCTTCTTCGGATTTGGCAGTCCTGGCTGAAGGCGTTGTGGTCGGACCTATCAGCCTTCGCGCTTGTGCAGTTGCAGCACGATGGTGTTGCTCCTGCCAGCCAGTCTGCACACTCTGAACGCATGTGCGGCCCCCCGCAATGGCAGCACTTCTCGATGGTCTCTCTGCAGAAACGCCTCCCGTGCCCATATCCTAAGCAGCGCGAGCACTGGACCAGTGGCGACTGGTCCGCGACTTTCACCCGCTGCAAGTCGATGAGGACAGTTTCCGCGTCGGTTAAGTGCCGCCAGATTTTTGGGGATACTCGCATCACTATGTGGTGTGTGTGTGGGTTTCTTGCGCGCTTCTTATATATAATGTCCATCTTTGGGTCTTGTAGGTCTTTCGTTATCGTGTCCTTGTTCTGATTTTTCAGGGCGTTTATGACGTCCGTGTCGCTATATATTTTTAGAACGTCCCTGAAAATCACTAGGGGGTCTTTGTTTTTTATATCTTCTACGTTAAGTTCTTTTGCTTCTCTTAGCTTTTCTTTGACTTTCTGTCTCTCTTCTTCTGTTTTGCAACCCACGATAACTTTCCTGTCTTTGGCTTTTCTTATTTTCTCTACTGTTATCCCGCTTTCCTTAGCATTCATCGTTTCCCTTATCCTGTTAAGCACCTGTTCTCCGGTGTCGTTCTCATTTCTGGCGGTTACTACGACTGAATGAAGCGCGGTTTGTCCTGTGGTCTGTCTTGTCGGGCGCGATGCTGCCACACCTGCGTATGTCAACTTTTCCTGTTGTTCTTGATGCCTTCCTATTGTTTCCTGTAGTTTGTCCATTTTGTCGCTGTTTTCCTTGATCAGTTTAGCATGTTCTTCTATTTTTCTTAGCAGCTCGTTTTCTTCCTTCCCTTTTTCCTTTTCCTTTTCAGGTTCCCTTTCTTTCCCGGTTTTTTGTTCCTCGTTAGGAGTTTTCTTCCTGGTAGGAGTCCTTACCAGTACCGATTTTCTCAGGTTTGCCTCCGTTGCCAGAAGTATCAATCTGTCTGTCAGGCTACCGATTTCATTTTTTATTGTGTAGCTGACGCTTTTTGCTTTCTCTAGTTGGTTTCCTATCCTCACTGCACAGTCTTTCGCTTCTGCGACTCTGTATCCAGGATATTCTTCCGGCTCTTCGTCTTCCTTCGTTGGTTCTTGTTGCCTTGTCTGCGTCTGCTTGTCTCTGTTTTCCTTTTCTTCGGTTTCGGTTATCGGTTTTCTCTCTACGCTTCTTTGTTTTTCTTTTTTCAGGTCTGCCTCATATCCTTCTATTAAGTGGAACATTTTTATTACCGTCTCTGTAATGCCGTTTTTCAGGTCGGTTCGTAAGTTCCTCGTCTCCCCTATGAAGCCCATGACCTTTTGCCTGTAGGCTTCAGCCTCTGCTAGCCTGCTCGGATACCTTTCCCTTTTGTCAGTTGGGCTCTTGACTGGTAGAGACACCAAAGGTTTTGTTATCTTTTTTGGGGCTTTGGCTAGTTTGGTGGTTGGGTTTCTCGGTGGCGAGAGCTGCTTCTGGTTAAGCAGCTCGGTCAGTTGTTTTGGGCGAGGGGGGGGGTAAGTGTACTTCGCTGATGTTGACGGTTTTTGTGGGGATGATGGTTGGGACGTGCTCTCCGCCAGCTCCAGTCTTTCTATACTCTTCCTGACTTTTGATGGTGTTTTGGTCAGGTCTGTGAGGTCGTAGGTCATGTTTCCTGGTCTGGTAGGACCTACCTGTTCTATTTTGGCTGGAGAGGGTGGAGAGCCCGAGCCCTCCCTCTCAGTCGTTTTTACCGGTGTGCGGAACATGTCAAAATAATAAGTTTAGAAAGTCAAGTAAGTTTGTATAAGTTGTAAAAATAAAATTGTAAAAAGTCGCTTAAATCTAACACGTGAACACAAAATAAGTTAAAACAAATGATATAAATTTGATATAAAATTTTTTTTTTTTTTCTCTATGTAGAGTCTGTCTCTGTATGCTATTCGATAGAGCTTGCAAAGCTCTACTTGTCAGAAAAAATCCCGTTGCGTTACGACGTATAGCAGCTGAGCTATTCTACTTTGAATTTTTTAAAAGATGTCCGCCGAAAAGGCCGCCTAACTTTTAAAATCAAGCCAGCGAATCCCCTAAAACGCAGCAAACTCGTGTTTGGGGTTTTGCAATGACGTCGGTGAGTTTTTGGTTGATGGTAGAGTCAGACTCTACCAAAAAATATTTGGACTCTATGTAGAGTCGGTCTTGTTTGCTTGGTAGAAGCACTAAATAGACTACAAAAATAAATAAAATATAAAATAAAGTACAAAATGTAGTCAATTTTTAGGGCTCTACCTAGGGTCGATCAATTCTTATTCTTTCTAAATGGGCACTGACTCTACCCAAAAATTTAGGGGCGGTAGAGTCCTCTCAAGTTGGGTCGGGTAATGTATAATAGCTTTGTGGTTAGGGGGGGGGGGGTGGGGGGGGGGAACAGAGATGGGGGGTCAAGTAAGGGGGCAAGGGTACTAAGTGATACTACTAACTATACTATTGAGGGGGCTGGTTTGGGGGTGGGGGGGGGGGGGGGGGGGTTGGGGGGAGGTATACTCTAGTCTTATAATTACTATCTGTTTCAGGTACCGCCGCCGCCGCGCCGCCGCCGCCGGTCCTCTGCCGCTGCCGTCCACCGACTGCCTCGAGGTAAGTTGCTCCAGGGGGGGGGGGGCGATTGCTGTCCGGGTTGATGGTCCACTTGTGTGAGTGTAACGAGCAGGGGGGGGGGTTTTTAGGGGGGGGGGCTGAAAATTTTGTCCTTTTTTGTCTAGGACGCTCCGTTCCAGGGTTACAGCGATTTTCAGGTTTTTCTGCGGTTGGTAAAGTATTTGGGGATTTTTGAAAACCGTGTGGGAGCTCTGCTGTTTATTTTAAAAATCCCGGGGTGGTACCTATGTGTCGGGAGTGCTTAGGACCTTCAGGTACCGTTTTTTCTTGGGCAGATTGTCTCCCAGGAAACCCGGTATGCTCCTGTCAATCTGGTGAGGTAGATACGGTTGACCGCAAATGGCTGGTTTCCCGGTTTTCGTGTTGTTTGGGGAAAACCGCTGTATCTCCGGTACTGGTTATCGCTCTGCCTTGTTTCTGGTGTCTATCGGTAGGTACTGAAATTTCCTATCAGCTTATTGCTTGCTTTTTTCCTTGTGTAGGTCAACCGCTGGTCCAGACGCAGTTGAACCTTCCCAAGCTGCTCTCCTCCAGGGAGAGTGTTTGTCCAACTTTTGCTTTTCGGGGTCCTATAGAGTAGCTGGTCCTCCAACTTCTACCGTCTTCTTGTCTCTGGTATCTCCTTCTGGTAAGGAGATATCCACTCTGGATGGTCAAAACTTGGTGCTGGGGAGCTGGTGGTGGCTTGATCCTGTGAGATTACCCTGGAATTGCTTCAGGCGACCTCTGGTCGCATACTGAATTAATTTCAGCTCAGTTTTTCGATCAGACCTTCGGTTCCAGGGTTATGGTGGTACCAACTTAATTCGGTAATGGCGTCGCTCTTCCCTGGTTGGTTAGATCGTCCACCAAAGGTCCAAATATCGTCCTAAAATTAAGGGTAAAAGTATGCCGGGGTCTGTGATATATTCCCTGTCTGTCCTTTTTGTCTTACAGATGGTAGCTCTTCCCGTTTATTTCCTGTGATTTTTCCAGGAAATTTTTCGGTTTACAAAAACTACCAAATGCGGTTTTTTGACAGGAACCAGGTGTAAATGGTCTGATTCCTGTTTAGGTCGGTGTTGCCAGTTTAGAATTGGGAATATAGCCGCAATCTCTCTCTCTCTAGGTATCCCGGTTTGGGAATGGGGAAAATACCTATTAGGCTACCTACTTTCTTGTAGGTCTCCTATCTCCTGCGTTGTTCCACCTAAAAATCCCAGAATTTGCGGGAGCCTCGGGAGCCAGCAAGGTCACTGATTTCCGGGATAAAATTGGGGGGTCGTCGCGCGTATTCTCTCTCTGGATGTCTGGAACCGTTTCCCACCACTACAATACACGTGTTGAGTGTCGTTTTTTGAGTCTAGCTCCGTCAGTTATGGTCCGAATTCACTTCTTCAAACGGATTTGAGTGTTTCTCGTCGAGGCACGTGTTTCGACGTATTGCACGTCGTGCTAAAGTGAATTCGGGCTCCACGTGCTTTTTGTTTTTATGACTATAACTCACGATTGCGTGGTGGGAAAAATCCGAGATTTCGCTGGGAGTTGGTCCAAGTGGGGTCTTCCTGATTTCCAATAGAAAATCAGTGGGTCACCGCTGAAAATCGTGCAGCGCACGGCCTCAAAGTTCCGTGCACGTGCAAAATATGGTTTTTTGGAGATAACTCCGTCGTTTTTCCACTTTTTCCAAAACTTTTTTCACTTTTGTGATCCACTTCACTGCGCGCACAACACTCTGAATTTTCGTACAAATCAGAGCACTTTTCACTATTTTTAAGATTTTTCGAGCGCGGAAACACGTTAGAGAGCTGGCGTTTGGACTGCGGGCCAGGCGCAACTGGGTTAGGTTAGGTTAGGTTAGGTTAGGTTAGGTTAGGTTAGGTTAGGTTAGGTTAGGTTAGGTTAGGTTAGGTTAGGTTAGGTTAGGTTAGGTTAGGTTAGGTTAGGTTAGGTTAGGTTAGGTTAGGTTAGGTTAGGTTAGGTTAGGTTAGGTTAGGTTAGGTTAGGTTAGGTTAGGTTAGGTTAGGTTAGGTTAGGTTAGGTTAGGTTAGGTTAGGTTAGGTTAGGTTAGGTTAGGTTAGGTTAGGTTAGGTTAGGTTAGGTTAGGTTAGGTTAGGTTAGGTTAGGTTAGGTTAGGTTAGGTTAGGTTAGGTTAGGTTAGGTTAGGTTAGGTTAGGTTAGGTTAGGTTAGGTTAGGTTAGGTTAGGTTAGGTTAGGTTAGGTTAGGTTAGGTTAGGTTAGGTTAGGTTAGGTTAGGTTAGGTTAGGTTAGGTTAGGTTAGGTTAGGTTAGGTTAGGTTAGGTTAGGTTAGGTTAGGTTAGGTTAGGTTAGGTTAGGTTAGGTTAGGTTAGGTTAGGTTAGGTTAGGTTAGGTTAGGTTAGGTTAGGTTAGGTTAGGTTAGGTTAGGTTAGGTTAGGTTAGGTTAGGTTAGGTTAGGTTAGGTTAGGTTAGGTTAGGTTAGGTTAGGTTAGGTTAGGTTAGGTTAGGTTAGGTTAGGTTAGGTTAGGTTAGGTTAGGTTAGGTTAGGTTAGGTTAGGTTAGGTTAGGTTAGGTTAGGTTAGGTTAGGTTAGGTTAGGTTAGGTTAGGTTAGGTTAGGTTAGGTTAGGTTAGGTTAGGTTAGGTTAGGTTAGGTTAGGTTAGGTTAGGTTAGGTTAGGTTAGGTTAGGTTAGGTTAGGTTAGGTTAGGTTAGGTTAGGTTAGGTTAGGTTAGGTTAGGTTAGGTTAGGTTAGGTTAGGTTAGGTTAGGTTAGGTTAGGTTAGGTTAGGTTAGGTTAGGTTAGGTTAGGTTAGGTTAGGTTAGGTTAGGTTAGGTTAGGTTAGGTTAGGTTAGGTTAGGTTAGGTTAGGTTAGGTTAGGTTAGGTTAGGTTAGGTTAGGTTAGGTTAGGTTAGGTTAGGTTAGGTTAGGTTAGGTTAGGTTAGGTTAGGTTAGGTTAGGTTAGGTTAGGTTAGGTTAGGTTAGGTTAGGTTAGGTTAGGTTAGGTTAGGTTAGG
>OX596060.1:0-5000 GCA_951394065.1 Venusia cambrica | reverse complement strand
TGTATGTTATATATATTATCAAATATATATTCATCATAATTTCTTATTCTATTTATTTTTACTTATAACTATCGTTGCAATTTTTGTACAATATTCAAGAAACTTATGTCTAGTGTTGTTTTCTTTTACTAATACACAAGAATTTTCTTTTTTAAGGTCCTGATTTAGTGTCTGCTCAACATGATATCTCTGCAGACCAAAGGCGGGGCAATCAAACAGGATGTGCGGCACGGTTTGATCCTTACCAGGTTCGCAGAAACATGATGGGCTTTCCTTACACTTGAAGCGGTTCAAGTATTCGGAAAACCCACCATGCCCCGTCATTACCTGGGTAAGTATTTTATTGAGCTCTAACTTTTTGATTACCTTATGGCCTTCTATCGCGTCAGGGAAAAACATCTTTGTGACTTTCCCGGTTTCCCCTGACATGTATCTCTGGTTCCATACGCCAAGCGCATTCAGACGTATCTGTCGCTTGGCGTATGAAACCGGACACTGGTCATAGTCCGGTTTCTTCTTCAAAGTTAGAGCTGCCTGCTTTGCTAACTCGTCAGCTCGCTCATTCCCCTGCAGTCCCGCGTGAGCTTTTATCCAATAAAGTTGGACATCCTGGTGATTGGATATGCTGGCTCTCAAGTTATTTCTCGCTTCGACTGCAAGGGGATGTGGCGAATTATAGTTCACCACTGTTTCTAGCGCGGATCGTGAGTCGCTGAACACGCCAAAACTAGCCTCGGTGCGCTTGAGGATCTCTTTTGTTGCTTTGCATATGGCCAAGAGTTCCGCCTGATAGACCGTGCAGTGGGATGACAGCTTCAATTTGAGGGATTTGGTTTCAGTGCCATTGTTCCAAAAGGACAATGCCGCTCCAACCTTTCCCTCAATTTTGCTGCCATCTGTGTAAATTTGGACTGCTTGGTCGCTATGACCATCCACTTGTTGTTGGTCCATCAGGCTCATGAACTCAAGGCGCATATGCGTTGCCGGGTGCTGCATCTTGGCATACTCCGTCAGCTGCTCGATCTCCATGTCACCGTGCTCTGGCAGTGATATTCCCTTTCTTGCTTTGTAGAGAGAGGCCGCTTCCTTGATCCTGAGATCGAGAGGCAATAACCCCGCCAGGAGCAATGCCGAACTCAGGGATACGGTGCGGTATGCCTTACAAAGCTTCTGGGCGAAACTTCTTTGCACCGCTAGAAGCTGCTTCTGCACCCCCATCTTGTTTGCGGTGTCTGCCCACGCACTTGCTGCATACAGGATAACGGGCTCAACACAAGCCGTGTAAATAACCCGCACAACCTCCGGACTCAAGCCCCAGCTAACTTTTGCGGTCGTAGCGAGCATCTTATAAATGTTTAAGGCCTTTCGACAGACGTTTTTAATGTGCTGGTTAAAGGTTAGCTTGCAGTCGATGGTTACGCCGAGAAGCTTTATTTCCGTCGACATGCCAATGTCGATTCCTCCCATGTTTAGAAGTGGGGTGTCATATTTCAATTTTCGAGTGATTAACATAGCCTGGGTCTTATGTGGTGCGAATTTTAATTTGTTTTTGACACCCCACTCCAAAACATATGCAAGGGCGGCATTGGCACGTCGCTGGACTTCCATCGCTTCCTCTCCATCAAAAACCAGCACAATATCGTCCGCAAACGCCTGACAATAGTCCCCTCGCTGTTCCAGTCCTTTTAATAGTGGGTCAAGGAGGAGGTTCCACAGGATCGGTCCCCCGATGGAGCCCTGCACACATCCCTTAGTGGTGCTCTTCGTGTGCTCCTCACCTGCGTAGCGCACCCTCACCATTCGGTTGTTGAGGTAACTACCTATTACCTTCCTGAGGTTGACAGGGCATCTTTCCTCAGCCAGACGTATCTTTATAGCGGGCCACCAGGCGCTATCGAAGGCTCCCTCTATATCCAAGGATATCAATGTCAAGAGCTTCTTCTGCCGAAGCTTACTCCTAACATGCTCCATCAGGTCATAGAGGGAGTCTTCGGTGCTCCTTTTTGGCATAAAGCCGTACTGGCGAGTACTGATCCTCGGTACTATGTGCCATTGTATGCGCCTCACAACCAATTTCTCGAGGATCTTCCCCAACACTGGAAGGAGACCGATGGGCCTGTAGGACTTTGGATGCGCATAGTTGTCCTTTCCGGGTTTCCTTAAGACTACCACTGTGGCCTCCTTCCAGATGGTGGGGAAGTATCCCAAGTCCAGGCATTTATTTGCCAACGCGAGGAAGTCGGCGGGATTTTCCTTGATCGCTGATCTACAAATGTCGGCGGTGAAGCCGTCTGACCCCGGGGCTTTTTTGGGGTTGAAGCTTTCCACCACAGACGCTAGCTCGACGGATGTAAACGGTGGGTCATGTGTTTCATCATGTACCCAGTCGTTTACGTACTTCGCTGCTTCTCTAGTTTGGTGGTGGTCAGCATTGTCCTCACTCTCCATGTCCTCGGGGTAGAAGACTTCAGCCAGCAGTTTCGCCGATTCTTTTGGGTCGATCACCTTCCCATCTTTCTCTAATGGGATGTCCTCCTGTCTCTTCATCGACCTACCTATTACCCTGTATATTCCTTCCCATACTCCTTCCTTGTCCTGTCTCTCGCAAAAGCCCTTCCAACTTTCTATCCGTGCCTTCTTTGCTTCTTCTTGATATTTTTCTTTTGCTTTCAGGTACTCGTCGATAACCTTCGCCCTCCTGACTGGTGCTGCACATCGGATCCTGCGCTTCATGGTGATGGACGCCTTCTTCAGTGCAGCAAGTTCTTCGGACCACCACGGAGAGGTAAGTTTTCCTTTTTTTTGTTTTTTAGGGATTGCGTGAGTGCATGCCTGACTGATTATACTAGTGTACTTTTTTGTGATGTTATCTAGATCTAATATGTTATCTATTTTATCTATTTCTATTTTATTTATGTTGTTTTCAGCTTTAAACTGGGTCAGTTTCTCATGAAACTGTCCCCAGTTTGCCTTTTTCGTGTTGTACACCCTAGTTGTGCGCGCTACGCTTGTACCTTTGGACTTCTTAAGGTTAATGCTGAAGGTAATGGCATTGTGGTCTGCACTCGTGACTCCGTCATCCACCCTCCATCCTTCGACCAGGTCCAGCATATTGGTAGAGCATGCCGTGATGTCTACTTGACTCGAATATACTTTTCCTCCTCTGATAGTGTCGAAGGTGGGGGTGTCTCCCTGGTTCAGGATGTGAAGGCCTAGGTCATCAAGAGCACCAAGCATATCCTCTCCTCTCCTATCGATCGTTAGGCTGCCCCACCAGGTATTCCAAGCATTTGCATCACCACCCACGATTATTTTCCTGGGTCCAGTCTCCTCGCCAATCTTTTTGAGTTGATCCAGGTATGGCTCCATGGGTTCGGTGGGCTCGAAGTAAAAGGACACCGCAGTGATCTCCCAGGCACTGGTCTTGATCCTCACCACTGCGATATTGTTCGTGGTGAGTTTTGGGCACAGTATGACATCGAGACCCGGGTCGAAGACTGCAATGGCAGCTTTAACCGTCCCATCTCCTTGACCAGTGTTCTGGTAGATCCTTGCTACACCGTTGTCCTTCATACTCCTTTGCCCACCCACGTACGGCTCCTGGATCAAAGCTATGGCTATTTTTTTGCTGACTGCTTCCATCATGAGCTCATCTGTGGCTAGTCTCATTTTCTGTAGATTTGCTTGGACTACCTGGTAGGTGTGGCCTCTTGCTTGGGTAGTTGCTACGGGGGTCACCATTGGCACAACTTTAGCAGTACGCTATTGAGGCTCGCGCCAGGGCGTCCCACCGCCGTCTGACTGGGCATTCCTGGCTGAACGCGTTATGAGCTGTAGCGTCCAGCTTTGCATGCTTACAGTTGCAGCAGGTGGGTGCCACTTCGGCGAGCCAATCCGCGCAGTTGGCCTTAAGGTGCGGGCCCCCGCAGTGACTGCATTTCTCGATTTTTTCTTTGCAGAAACGTCTACCATGGCCGTATCCTAGACACAGGGAACATTGAACCAGTGGCGACTGGTCTGCCACCTTTATTCTCTGAAGGTCAATGTGGACTTCCCCTGTGTCTAGTATCCGATTCCATATTTTAGGAGAAACCTTTACTACGACGTGGCTTAAGTGAGGATTCCTGGTCTTCCTTCTGTATCGTATTTCTAGCCTGTCCTCCTGTTTGTCGAGGTTCTGGAATATCCATCCATTTTGGTTTCTCAACGCGTTCATGATGTCCTCATCTGTATTGTAGAGGAGGACGTCCTTGAGCACCAAAAGAGGGTCTTTATTTTTTATTTCCTCGACATTGAGGTGGGTCTCTGCTTGCTTGAGCCTTTCCTTAATCCTATCCCTGTCTTCTTGTGTTCTGCATCCCACTATTATTTTTCTATCCCGGGCTTTCCTCACGCGATCCACCTTTATTCCCCCTTCCTTTGCCCTCACTACTTCCCGAATCCTGCTTAGGACCTCGTCCCCAGTTTCTTCTTCGTCCCTGGAAGAGATCACCACGGAGTGCAGGGCAGCCGTTTCCCTGGGCTGTCGCCTGGTGGGTGCGGCCGCTATGCTCGCGTAAGTGGTCTTCTCCAGGGCTTCTCTTTGTACTTCAAGTGCCTCTTGTAATTTTTCCATCCTCTTGTTGTTTTCGATTAGGAGACTACAGTGCTCATTAATCTTGTTTCTGAGGTCCTCTTCTTCTTTCCTTGGTGGCTCAAGTCCTACTCTTTTTTCCTCTTCCTCAGTTTGAGGCTTGGTTCTACCCTCACTTATATGTGTCCTCCGTTTTCCTTTATCTGATTCCTCTTCAGCCTCCTTCACAAGTTGGTAGAGCCGCTCTGCCGCTAAAGTGACCTCAGTTTTGATGTCCTTCCTTATATTGTTTCCCTGTCCGAGGTAGTGTTTTGCTTTGAGCAAGCATTTCCTAGCCTCGGCAGTTCGATTTTCCGTTTTGGAAGGACTTCTTTGGGTATCTAGCACCTGACTAGGTTGCCTAGCCTTAACCTGTTTTGGTAACGGG